>DWHI01000001.1:0-14450 GCA_018247915.1 Butleria elwesi
GGTAGAAATCAACATTTTTGTCAGAGTTTCCATCAATAATATTTATATTTATATCTCCAGCTAAGATTATATCTGTTAAGCCATGGCCTTAAGTTAAACATATCCTGGAAACGCGTGACGCCAGGCCACCAACGAGCGCTACCAGGAAAGCGACCGCCGCCGCGTCGCCGCCGTACCGTGGCAAACACCGCGTCAGCGATTACATTATTTTAATTCGTGGACATTATTTTAGTGTGAGAAAAGTGTACTTTTGTATCCAACTTTGATCAATCGTCACGTCTTTAAATTTTAAGTCATAAAATTGTAATATTCAATTTTAATAAATAACTTTTAGATTATTTCGGTCTTTCTGTACCCTCCACTGCGGCCCTACGTATATAATTGGCGCAGTCGGTAGGATACTCGCGGTCGGTTTCGCGTTGAAGATATCCGAAAGACGCATAGCCGCCCGTGTGGCTGTCTAGCCGCGTGAAGAGTATCCGAAGAATCTACGTCGTGCTGCATCAAGAGGTATCCAGACATCGATAGCGCAGGGAGGCCGAAATTATAACTAATGTAAGTACATTGGATCCTTTCTAGTGGCTTGCTTCCTAATCTGTACTAATATAAATTCATATAGTTAACCAAGATTTTTCATTTAAGAAAATCTAAGCCTAGGTTAAGTAGGAGTAATAGGGAACTTTTTATAGATAGTAGGAGAAATATTAGTTTGAGTAATACAGCCGAATCAGAACTATCAATTTCGGAAATGGCAGACTTAGATATTATTTATAAAGCTTTAAGACTTGTTCCTGACTTTGACGGGAACCCGAACGTCTTGACTAGATTTATTCATCTATGCGATCAGTTAGCGAACCAATTTTTTACTAACGAAAGTTCCGAATTAAATAAATGTGCATTGGTTAATGGGATTTTAAATAAAGTGGTAGGACCCGCTGCTCGCCTGATTAACGCGAACGGAATTCCGAATGACTGGATTGGCATTCGCAGTTCTTTAATTAATAACTTCGCGGATCACCGAGACGAGACCGCCCTATACAATGATTTAGCTATTTTGAGACAGGGATCTAGTACTCCCCAAGAGTTTTATGAACGTTGTCAGAACTTATTTAGCACCATAATGACATACATAAGCTTGCACGACACTATACAGACTACTATTGACTCTAAGCGTGATTTATATAAGAAATTAACCCTCCAAGCGTACGTACGGGGTCTTAATGAACCCCTAGGATCGCGTATTCGGTGCATGCGTCCCGAGACCATTGAAAAAGCGTTAGAATTTGTTCACGAAGAGATTAATACTATGTATTTACAAAATAGGAACGAGCGTATTTCTGACAGAAAAATGTTAACTTCTTTACCAGTAGCGAATCATTTTAATAATTCAAAAATGCAAACCAGTTTAGGCCCTGCTCCTAGACCAATTAATTATGGTATGCCAGGTCCCTCACGACATCAATTTATTGCTCAACCTCCATCGCAGTGGAGACCAAACTTTTACCAACCCCGTCAATTTGGTCCAACCCGTACCCAACAAATTTTTAGGGCCGCTCCACCGAACTATAATCCGCAAAATAATTCATTTCAAACTGCCCCGAGGCCCAGTCAGCAAGTGGTCCCGCGTCCAATGAGTGGTGTTAGTCATTTCGTTCCACGGCAGCTACCATCTACCCCAGCTCTTACGGGACATGATTGGCGTAGATCTGGAAACCCAGCCCCTAATAATTATTTTAAAGCCAGCCAGATAAATTATAATGATTGTACAAATGACTTTTTATTTAATGATGAATATTACACTGATTATTACGAACCTTACTATAATAACTGTGAGTACTTAGAGTATCAGTATCCTTACGTGTATGAGCCATCTCATCAAGAATTTATTGAGTACCCTGAGACATCCCAAAATACGACCGAGGACGTCAATGCAAAATCTACAGAGCCGGATTTTCAGAAAATCCAGAAATCCGACACGTTAAAATAGAAATTAATTTACAAACCCAACGACAACTCCCTTATATCCAGATTTTATCCCCACCTTTAAAACTATTGATAGATACGGGAGCCAATCAATCATTTTTAAGCCCTGCTGTCGTAGAAAAATACTTTAGACATTTTACATTAAATTATGACCCATTTGAAGTGTGCAATGTCCATGCTAAAACTAGAAGTGACTATTCCATAACGTTGCCTAGCTTTAATGAATTTAATGATCCAAGTGACGTTACATTTTATGTGTATAACTTTCATAAATTTTTCGATGGGTTGATTGGAACGGACTTGTTAGATAAATGGGAGGCTATGATAGATTATAAGAATAAAGTACTTACAACTAAAACTGCTTCTAACCCTATCAAAATTTACAATTCATGTAATGCCAACTTGTATGAGGATATAATACCTGCAGGTACTTCAAAGTTAATTAAAATTCCAATTAACATTCATGAAGGTGACGTTTTTGTAAAAGAGCAATCTATTGCAAATTGTATTATAGGTGAATGTTTAACTACTGTTAAGAATAATATGGGGATAGTCGAAATAAAGAATCCGTGCCGAAGTGATATTATATTTTCGATGGATCACGCTATATCTGCTGAGGTGCATAACATTGAGTGCGATTCCGTTAAGCAGCAGCCGCAACGCGTGCAAGAAGTACTTGCGCGTCTCCGTACAGATCATTTAAATGTTGAGGAACGTAGGAATTTAGAACTACTCTGTTCGCGATACGCCGACGTCTTCTATTTAGAAGACGAGCCACTGACTTTCACAAATAAAATCAAGCATTCTATTAAAACGACTGACGAGGTTCCGGTTTACACAAAGAGTTACAGATATCCATACATTCATAGACAAGAAGTACAAGAACAGATTGGTAAAATGCTAGAACAGGGAATCATTAGGCCTTCGAATTCTGCGTGGAGTTCACCCATCTGGGTAGTAGCAAAAAAATCTGACGCATCGGGAAAGCCCAAATGGAGAATAGTAGTAGACTTTCGAAAGCTCAATGAAAAGACAATAGATGACAAATATCCTATCCCCAATATTGCAGATGTATTAGATAAATTAGGACATTGCCAGTATTTTACCACGCTGGACCTTGCTAGTGGTTTTTATCAAGTGCAAATGGACCCTCAAGACATTCCAAAGACGGCATTCAATGTGGAACATGGTCATTTTGAGTTTCTTCGTATGCCAATGGGTCTCAAAAATAGTCCATCTACCTTCCAAAGAGTAATGGACAATGTATTAAAAGAACTACAGAATACAATTTGCTTAGTATACCTAGACGATATAATAGTTTTCAGCACATCCCTTCAGGAGCACATGGAGAATCTAGAAAAAGTATTTTTAAAATTACGTGAGTCCAACTTCAAAATCCAAATGGACAAGTCTGAATTTCTCAAATTAGAGACAGCCTACTTGGGACATATCATTAGCAAGGACGGTATAAAACCTAACCCGGATAAAATAATGGCAATCAAAAAGTATCCTATACCCAAGACCCCTACGGAAATTAAAAGGTTTGTAGGATTACTTGGTTATTATAGGAAATTCATTCCCGGTTTTGCTAAAATAACCAAGCCCATGACTCAATGTTTAAAGAAAGGTTCCAAAATCACACTTGATCAAAATTATGTCGAATGTTTTGAAAAATGTAAAACCCTTCTGGTCAATGATCCAATTCTTCAATATCCAGATTTTTCAAAAGAGTTCATTCTCACTACAGATGCCTCAAATCTTGCTATTGGAGCCGTTCTTTCACAGGGTGTCATTGGTTCCGATAAACCAATAGCCTATGCTTCGCGAACCCTCAATACAAGCGAGATAAATTACAGTACAATTGAAAAAGAATTATTAGCGATTGTGTGGGCAACGAAGTACTTTCGTCCATATCTCTTTGGACGAAAATTTAAAATCGTTACGGACCATCGTCCATTGCAATGGGTTATGAACATCAAAGACCCCAATTCCCGCCTAACCCGCTGGAGACTACGTCTCAGTGAGTACGATTTCACTGTAATCTATAAGCAAGGTAAAATTAATACTAATGCCGATGCCTTATCTCGCATTGAAATTCATAACGAAGAGTCTAGTTCGATAGTAGTTAATGTCTCGGAGAGAGCCGATTCTCATTCTCGAACCGAAACTGCTAACTCCAGTACAGATACCGCACATAGTGACGCAGAGAATCCCATATTAGAAGTGCCAATCGTAGATAAACCCCTCAACGTATTTAATAAGCAAATTATTTTCAATGTCGTAGGCGATTTGAAAATCAAACCTAAGGTTACCAAGCCCTTCGCAACCCATACTCGCACTTGGATACAAATTTCTGAATCTAATATGGAAAAAGATGTTGTAGATGCAATTAAAGAATTTGTTAACCCGAAAGTAAAGACAGGAATTTTAATTAAGCCCGAACTAAAAATGTACTCTATAATACCAATTATACAAAAACATTTTAAAAACTCAGCAATGAATTTAGTTCTCACAAAACAGGAAATAGAAAATGTTACAGATTATTTGAAACAGCAAGAAATCATAAAAAACTACCATGATGGCAAAACCAACCATAGGGGCATCAACGAGTGTTACTTATCACTATCGAGAAGGTATTACTGGCCTAAAATGAAAGAGCAGGTGACAAAGTACATCAACGAGTGTAACATTTGCGGTCAAGCTAAGTACGATCGGCGTCCAGTACAACCAAGGTTTCAAATTGTACCTCCACCTACGAAACCTTTTGAAATAGTACATTTAGATTTACTTAGCGTTGAAACATACAAATATCTAACTATAATTGATGCATTCTCTAAATATGCACAGGCATATTTACTGAGAGATGCCACAGCTATCAGCATTGTTCAGTCCTTATTACTGTTCTCTACCCATCACGGACTTCCTTTAAAAATAATATCAGATAACGGTCCCGAATTTACTAATCAACTATTTTTGGAATTCTGTAGATTGCACAAAATTGACCACCATAAAATTTGTCCAAATACTCCTAACGAGAATGGAATGGTGGAACGGCTTCATTCTACATTATTAGAACATTTGCGTATCTTAAGATTAGAGCACAGAGGAGAATTAGTAACCAACCTTATGGCATACGGTATATTAGCATATAATAGCTCAATACACAGTTTCACCAAGTGTAGGCCTATCGATTTAGTAACAGGGCATCTAGATCCCCGTGATCCTTTAGATATGAATATAACGCACCACCTATTACAACAGTATATTCAGGATCATCGTAAACGTATGTCAAAGGTATTTGAAATTATTAACGAAACTGCACTCCACCGTCGAACTGAAATAACTGAGAACGCTAATAAGGATCGTGAACCTGAACAGGAATTCACCCCTGAACAGGAAGTTTACATTAGGAACCCATTAGCACATAGGCAAAAACTGGCAGCCCGTTACACACATGATAAAGTATTAGCAGATTTGCCAATACACATCTATGTTAGAAGGAAAGGAGGACCAGTACCCAAGTCACGTTTAAAACGAGTACCTAATAGCGCTCGTTTGTTACAGGGCACTGAAAATCCTGCTCATTCTGATGCTGGCCCAAGCTCTGACCCTGGCCCAAGCAGACGAGGTAACACTTGAGAGCCTCAAAGACGGACCTGGTATTCTGCCCTTTAACCTGGGACCCACTAGAATTATTTCTCATTTCCACTCCTTTGTCCAAATTATAAATTTAGAAAATGTCAGAAATCAGTTGGAATCGGTCAAAGTACAGTTACAGGATCTTATACCGCTCTTGAATAATTCATTATCAATATATGAGCCCCATGTTAAATATTTAGAAGATAAATTATATGATATATCAGAACAATTAGACACTTTTGAAGTAAGACGTGTAAAGAGAGGTCTCATAGACGGTCTCGGTTCAATTATAAAAAGTATTTCCGGGAACTTAGATTATACAGATGCATTAAAGTACGATAATGCCATTGCAGTTTTAAAACAGAATGAGAATAATTTAGCAGCCGAAATCAATCATCAAATGAGTTTAACCAAGCAGTGGGTATCACGTAGTTCAAATGTTACAGATAGAATTGTAGAAAATCAAGATAAGATAGAGAAAGCAATAAAATCTATACTAGACAATAATGCCAGACTTGAAAGTGATATGATTCGATATGTTCATTTGGCTCAGCTATTTTTAATACTAGGAGATAATATATATAATTTATCGGAAGAGTTTTATAAATTACAAAATTTATTGGCATTCATTAGAGCTAAAAGCAATCACCATTCGGTACTTAACTATGGAACATTTAAAAGTATGAAAAATAGGTTAGATATTTTATATGATAAGAAGCAAATTTTAGATATTAGTTTTAGGGAGTATTTCGATATTATAAAATTAGGATACTATTATAAAGGTAATGAAATAATCTTGGTTTTTAAGTTTCCAATTGTCCGTCTTACTAACTATATCCTTTATAAACTATCCTTAGCCCCTAATCGCGATGGTAAAGTCCTGACTCCTATCTATCCCTATGTAGCAATACACGAGGAGGGTCTTTTGTACATAGAGACAGAATGTCCGAAGTACAGCCACGGTCACCTTTGCGAGGACAATATCAGCTACTACCACTTCGAGCAATCTAAATGTATCCAGTATCTCATACTTAAGCAGCAGATTCAAGAAACTTGCCGATTTGCTTCAGTTATCCTGTCTTCTGAAGCCATGGAGCAACTGGACGACCAACAGTATGTAATGAGCTTTCCAAACTTAACAAAAGTTCGTCTAACATGTTCTCAAGACCAATATAGAATGCTGCAAGGGAGTTACTTGATCACCATACCAAAGGGCTGCGTCATTCAAACTCCGGCATTCACCGCAACCAACCAACATGACCAGGTCAAAGGAAAAATTTTGAAGATTATAGATGTAGCAATAAGTAAGAAGGAACCGTTTAATGTGCCAGTAAGAACCATAAAGTTAAATACCATCGATTTGGGGAGCCTGCACTCAAGTAACTCTAAAATTGCTCTGCAAGAACCAATCACTCTCAATACATCTCAAGAAGATGCACTATATCACACTACGATACCGGTATATGTGATACTATTTAGTGCATTAGTACTTACTGTGATTGTAGTGCTACTTCGCCGCAAAAGAAACCAAGTACAAAATGAAAGCTGCAACGTTGATTCAACGAATGACGCCGTTCCTGAGTGTAACATAGAGATGAAGGATATCAAACCCAGGGATCCTTGTTCACTGTCTGCACTATTTTCAACGAAGGTCTCCAAATAGTTGCAGATCTTGAGGAGGGAGATGTTAAGCCATGGCCTTAAGTTAAACATATCCTGGAAACGCGTGACGCCAGGCCACCAACGAGCGCTACCAGGAAAGCGACCGCCGCCGCGTCGCCGCCGTACCGTGGCAAACACCGCGTCAGCGATTACATTATTTTAATTCGTGGACATTATTTTAGTGTGAGAAAAGTGTACTTTTGTATCCAACTTTGATCAATCGTCACGTCTTTAAATTTTAAGTCATAAAATTGTAATATTCAATTTTAATAAATAACTTTTAGATTATTTCGGTCTTTCTGTACCCTCCACTGCGGCCCTACGTATATAATTGGCGCAGTCGGTAGGATACTCGCGGTCGGTTTCGCGTTGAAGATATCCGAAAGACGCATAGCCGCCCGTGTGGCTGTCTAGCCGCGTGAAGAGTATCCGAAGAATCTACGTCGTGCTGCATCAAGAGGTATCCAGACATCGATAGCGCAGGGAGGCCGAAATTATAACTAATGTAAGTACATTGGATCCTTTCTAGTGGCTTGCTTCCTAATCTGTACTAATATAAATTCATATAGTTAACCAAGATTTTTCATTTAAGAAAATCTAAGCCTAGGTTAAGTAGGAGTAATAGGGAACTTTTTATAGATAGTAGGAGAAATATTAGTTTGAGTAATACAGCCGAATCAGAACTATCAATTTCGGAAATGGCAGACTTAGATATTATTTATAAAGCTTTAAGACTTGTTCCTGACTTTGACGGGAACCCGAACGTCTTGACTAGATTTATTCATCTATGCGATCAGTTAGCGAACCAATTTTTTACTAACGAAAGTTCCGAATTAAATAAATGTGCATTGGTTAATGGGATTTTAAATAAAGTGGTAGGACCCGCTGCTCGCCTGATTAACGCGAACGGAATTCCGAATGACTGGATTGGCATTCGCAGTTCTTTAATTAATAACTTCGCGGATCACCGAGACGAGACCGCCCTATACAATGATTTAGCTATTTTGAGACAGGGATCTAGTACTCCCCAAGAGTTTTATGAACGTTGTCAGAACTTATTTAGCACCATAATGACATACATAAGCTTGCACGACACTATACAGACTACTATTGACTCTAAGCGTGATTTATATAAGAAATTAACCCTCCAAGCGTACGTACGGGGTCTTAATGAACCCCTAGGATCGCGTATTCGGTGCATGCGTCCCGAGACCATTGAAAAAGCGTTAGAATTTGTTCACGAAGAGATTAATACTATGTATTTACAAAATAGGAACGAGCGTATTTCTGACAGAAAAATGTTAACTTCTTTACCAGTAGCGAATCATTTTAATAATTCAAAAATGCAAACCAGTTTAGGCCCTGCTCCTAGACCAATTAATTATGGTATGCCAGGTCCCTCACGACATCAATTTATTGCTCAACCTCCATCGCAGTGGAGACCAAACTTTTACCAACCCCGTCAATTTGGTCCAACCCGTACCCAACAAATTTTTAGGGCCGCTCCACCGAACTATAATCCGCAAAATAATTCATTTCAAACTGCCCCGAGGCCCAGTCAGCAAGTGGTCCCGCGTCCAATGAGTGGTGTTAGTCATTTCGTTCCACGGCAGCTACCATCTACCCCAGCTCTTACGGGACATGATTGGCGTAGATCTGGAAACCCAGCCCCTAATAATTATTTTAAAGCCAGCCAGATAAATTATAATGATTGTACAAATGACTTTTTATTTAATGATGAATATTACACTGATTATTACGAACCTTACTATAATAACTGTGAGTACTTAGAGTATCAGTATCCTTACGTGTATGAGCCATCTCATCAAGAATTTATTGAGTACCCTGAGACATCCCAAAATACGACCGAGGACGTCAATGCAAAATCTACAGAGCCGGATTTTCAGAAAATCCAGAAATCCGACACGTTAAAATAGAAATTAATTTACAAACCCAACGACAACTCCCTTATATCCAGATTTTATCCCCACCTTTAAAACTATTGATAGATACGGGAGCCAATCAATCATTTTTAAGCCCTGCTGTCGTAGAAAAATACTTTAGACATTTTACATTAAATTATGACCCATTTGAAGTGTGCAATGTCCATGCTAAAACTAGAAGTGACTATTCCATAACGTTGCCTAGCTTTAATGAATTTAATGATCCAAGTGACGTTACATTTTATGTGTATAACTTTCATAAATTTTTCGATGGGTTGATTGGAACGGACTTGTTAGATAAATGGGAGGCTATGATAGATTATAAGAATAAAGTACTTACAACTAAAACTGCTTCTAACCCTATCAAAATTTACAATTCATGTAATGCCAACTTGTATGAGGATATAATACCTGCAGGTACTTCAAAGTTAATTAAAATTCCAATTAACATTCATGAAGGTGACGTTTTTGTAAAAGAGCAATCTATTGCAAATTGTATTATAGGTGAATGTTTAACTACTGTTAAGAATAATATGGGGATAGTCGAAATAAAGAATCCGTGCCGAAGTGATATTATATTTTCGATGGATCACGCTATATCTGCTGAGGTGCATAACATTGAGTGCGATTCCGTTAAGCAGCAGCCGCAACGCGTGCAAGAAGTACTTGCGCGTCTCCGTACAGATCATTTAAATGTTGAGGAACGTAGGAATTTAGAACTACTCTGTTCGCGATACGCCGACGTCTTCTATTTAGAAGACGAGCCACTGACTTTCACAAATAAAATCAAGCATTCTATTAAAACGACTGACGAGGTTCCGGTTTACACAAAGAGTTACAGATATCCATACATTCATAGACAAGAAGTACAAGAACAGATTGGTAAAATGCTAGAACAGGGAATCATTAGGCCTTCGAATTCTGCGTGGAGTTCACCCATCTGGGTAGTAGCAAAAAAATCTGACGCATCGGGAAAGCCCAAATGGAGAATAGTAGTAGACTTTCGAAAGCTCAATGAAAAGACAATAGATGACAAATATCCTATCCCCAATATTGCAGATGTATTAGATAAATTAGGACATTGCCAGTATTTTACCACGCTGGACCTTGCTAGTGGTTTTTATCAAGTGCAAATGGACCCTCAAGACATTCCAAAGACGGCATTCAATGTGGAACATGGTCATTTTGAGTTTCTTCGTATGCCAATGGGTCTCAAAAATAGTCCATCTACCTTCCAAAGAGTAATGGACAATGTATTAAAAGAACTACAGAATACAATTTGCTTAGTATACCTAGACGATATAATAGTTTTCAGCACATCCCTTCAGGAGCACATGGAGAATCTAGAAAAAGTATTTTTAAAATTACGTGAGTCCAACTTCAAAATCCAAATGGACAAGTCTGAATTTCTCAAATTAGAGACAGCCTACTTGGGACATATCATTAGCAAGGACGGTATAAAACCTAACCCGGATAAAATAATGGCAATCAAAAAGTATCCTATACCCAAGACCCCTACGGAAATTAAAAGGTTTGTAGGATTACTTGGTTATTATAGGAAATTCATTCCCGGTTTTGCTAAAATAACCAAGCCCATGACTCAATGTTTAAAGAAAGGTTCCAAAATCACACTTGATCAAAATTATGTCGAATGTTTTGAAAAATGTAAAACCCTTCTGGTCAATGATCCAATTCTTCAATATCCAGATTTTTCAAAAGAGTTCATTCTCACTACAGATGCCTCAAATCTTGCTATTGGAGCCGTTCTTTCACAGGGTGTCATTGGTTCCGATAAACCAATAGCCTATGCTTCGCGAACCCTCAATACAAGCGAGATAAATTACAGTACAATTGAAAAAGAATTATTAGCGATTGTGTGGGCAACGAAGTACTTTCGTCCATATCTCTTTGGACGAAAATTTAAAATCGTTACGGACCATCGTCCATTGCAATGGGTTATGAACATCAAAGACCCCAATTCCCGCCTAACCCGCTGGAGACTACGTCTCAGTGAGTACGATTTCACTGTAATCTATAAGCAAGGTAAAATTAATACTAATGCCGATGCCTTATCTCGCATTGAAATTCATAACGAAGAGTCTAGTTCGATAGTAGTTAATGTCTCGGAGAGAGCCGATTCTCATTCTCGAACCGAAACTGCTAACTCCAGTACAGATACCGCACATAGTGACGCAGAGAATCCCATATTAGAAGTGCCAATCGTAGATAAACCCCTCAACGTATTTAATAAGCAAATTATTTTCAATGTCGTAGGCGATTTGAAAATCAAACCTAAGGTTACCAAGCCCTTCGCAACCCATACTCGCACTTGGATACAAATTTCTGAATCTAATATGGAAAAAGATGTTGTAGATGCAATTAAAGAATTTGTTAACCCGAAAGTAAAGACAGGAATTTTAATTAAGCCCGAACTAAAAATGTACTCTATAATACCAATTATACAAAAACATTTTAAAAACTCAGCAATGAATTTAGTTCTCACAAAACAGGAAATAGAAAATGTTACAGATTATTTGAAACAGCAAGAAATCATAAAAAACTACCATGATGGCAAAACCAACCATAGGGGCATCAACGAGTGTTACTTATCACTATCGAGAAGGTATTACTGGCCTAAAATGAAAGAGCAGGTGACAAAGTACATCAACGAGTGTAACATTTGCGGTCAAGCTAAGTACGATCGGCGTCCAGTACAACCAAGGTTTCAAATTGTACCTCCACCTACGAAACCTTTTGAAATAGTACATTTAGATTTACTTAGCGTTGAAACATACAAATATCTAACTATAATTGATGCATTCTCTAAATATGCACAGGCATATTTACTGAGAGATGCCACAGCTATCAGCATTGTTCAGTCCTTATTACTGTTCTCTACCCATCACGGACTTCCTTTAAAAATAATATCAGATAACGGTCCCGAATTTACTAATCAACTATTTTTGGAATTCTGTAGATTGCACAAAATTGACCACCATAAAATTTGTCCAAATACTCCTAACGAGAATGGAATGGTGGAACGGCTTCATTCTACATTATTAGAACATTTGCGTATCTTAAGATTAGAGCACAGAGGAGAATTAGTAACCAACCTTATGGCATACGGTATATTAGCATATAATAGCTCAATACACAGTTTCACCAAGTGTAGGCCTATCGATTTAGTAACAGGGCATCTAGATCCCCGTGATCCTTTAGATATGAATATAACGCACCACCTATTACAACAGTATATTCAGGATCATCGTAAACGTATGTCAAAGGTATTTGAAATTATTAACGAAACTGCACTCCACCGTCGAACTGAAATAACTGAGAACGCTAATAAGGATCGTGAACCTGAACAGGAATTCACCCCTGAACAGGAAGTTTACATTAGGAACCCATTAGCACATAGGCAAAAACTGGCAGCCCGTTACACACATGATAAAGTATTAGCAGATTTGCCAATACACATCTATGTTAGAAGGAAAGGAGGACCAGTACCCAAGTCACGTTTAAAACGAGTACCTAATAGCGCTCGTTTGTTACAGGGCACTGAAAATCCTGCTCATTCTGATGCTGGCCCAAGCTCTGACCCTGGCCCAAGCAGACGAGGTAACACTTGAGAGCCTCAAAGACGGACCTGGTATTCTGCCCTTTAACCTGGGACCCACTAGAATTATTTCTCATTTCCACTCCTTTGTCCAAATTATAAATTTAGAAAATGTCAGAAATCAGTTGGAATCGGTCAAAGTACAGTTACAGGATCTTATACCGCTCTTGAATAATTCATTATCAATATATGAGCCCCATGTTAAATATTTAGAAGATAAATTATATGATATATCAGAACAATTAGACACTTTTGAAGTAAGACGTGTAAAGAGAGGTCTCATAGACGGTCTCGGTTCAATTATAAAAAGTATTTCCGGGAACTTAGATTATACAGATGCATTAAAGTACGATAATGCCATTGCAGTTTTAAAACAGAATGAGAATAATTTAGCAGCCGAAATCAATCATCAAATGAGTTTAACCAAGCAGTGGGTATCACGTAGTTCAAATGTTACAGATAGAATTGTAGAAAATCAAGATAAGATAGAGAAAGCAATAAAATCTATACTAGACAATAATGCCAGACTTGAAAGTGATATGATTCGATATGTTCATTTGGCTCAGCTATTTTTAATACTAGGAGATAATATATATAATTTATCGGAAGAGTTTTATAAATTACAAAATTTATTGGCATTCATTAGAGCTAAAAGCAATCACCATTCGGTACTTAACTATGGAACATTTAAAAGTATGAAAAATAGGTTAGATATTTTATATGATAAGAAGCAAATTTTAGATATTAGTTTTAGGGAGTATTTCGATATTATAAAATTAGGATACTATTATAAAGGTAATGAAATAATCTTGGTTTTTAAGTTTCCAATTGTCCGTCTTACTAACTATATCCTTTATAAACTATCCTTAGCCCCTAATCGCGATGGTAAAGTCCTGACTCCTATCTATCCCTATGTAGCAATACACGAGGAGGGTCTTTTGTACATAGAGACAGAATGTCCGAAGTACAGCCACGGTCACCTTTGCGAGGACAATATCAGCTACTACCACTTCGAGCAATCTAAATGTATCCAGTATCTCATACTTAAGCAGCAGATTCAAGAAACTTGCCGATTTGCTTCAGTTATCCTGTCTTCTGAAGCCATGGAGCAACTGGACGACCAACAGTATGTAATGAGCTTTCCAAACTTAACAAAAGTTCGTCTAACATGTTCTCAAGACCAATATAGAATGCTGCAAGGGAGTTACTTGATCACCATACCAAAGGGCTGCGTCATTCAAACTCCGGCATTCACCGCAACCAACCAACATGACCAGGTCAAAGGAAAAATTTTGAAGATTATAGATGTAGCAATAAGTAAGAAGGAACCGTTTAATGTGCCAGTAAGAACCATAAAGTTAAATACCATCGATTTGGGGAGCCTGCACTCAAGTAACTCTAAAATTGCTCTGCAAGAACCAATCACTCTCAATACATCTCAAGAAGATGCACTATATCACACTACGATACCAGTATATGTGATACTATTTAGTGCATTAGTACTTATACTAAAATAAAGATCTTATACTAAAGAAAAATACTGAAAAATCAAGATACAAGTCAGATCCTAGTGATGCTAGGCGTGCTAAATATAAATCTGCTCGAAA
>DWHI01000002.1:0-10251 GCA_018247915.1 Butleria elwesi
CGCATCATCGCTTTATGCGACGGGGTCTTTTGGGAGAGAACACTTTGCAGGGTTTGTGATGCTTTGGCCTTGAGCCAAGTACGCCAACTTTCTTTGTGAAGTCCTTCTACGGTGCGTCCAACTTTGGAAATTTGAGATTGCATACCATTGCCTCTTTCATCATGACGGGGGACCCCCGTACGTTACTGTTATTACTCTAAAAGGATTGTTAGGGCAGGTTTCCTTTATGAAGTCGATAGCAGTATCGGCATTCTTGAACAACCTGGTTTTCCCTAACGCAGTTACAACGTTGTAAACCTGTCCCGTCGAAGGACTTTCAATAATTAATGCCCACTTTCGTCCGTCGCTGTCGATTCGTTCCTCAAGAACGACCCGGTAGTCAGGCTGTGCGACGGCGAAAACCGCCAACTCTCTTTTGTCTAGGCTCTGCATCATTTCCCCATGGCAACCGTTCACTAGATACAGGGGCGATACTGGAGTCCTACACGTCTTTGATCTAGATCCCACCTCTCATTTCTTCCCTCTATCGGGTTTTATTCCATGAAATCGCTGTTTTGTTACACACAATAAGTATTTCATTTTACGAAATCAATGTTTCATTTGAAAAAATTGGATCCATGCAGATAAAAAACGAAAGGCCTAGCCCCAGGCATTAGCCCGGCTACGGTTAAGTTTCTATAAGTGTTTGAATGGGCTGCGAATTTCCATATTCACGTCATCGAGTGGTGCAAGGCTGCGCCTTGGCAAAAAGCGGATGTGGCACAAAGACAGTGCTTCACGCGCTAATGACAACGGAAATGACAATTTGTTACGAATAGGGGACGAACGGTCAGAATGCCCGGTCTAGAGAGGTCGGGCGGCGGACAGGAGCCGCCCTGATCCGCCACCCTTGATCGGTGGCCTATAGATGCGCAAGGAAACACCCGCTCTATAGACCACCGGCCCGGCGCCGATTTTAGCAGCCTGTCTTTTTCTCGCATGCGAGAAACATCACAAAGTAAACCCTATAAAAGTGTTGACCAAGGGGTTTACCCATGAAAGGATGTGCCTACACAAATCAGCGCTCACCGGAGAATACCCATGGCGATGAAAGTCACAACCGTGGCGAACCAGAAAGGCGGCGTCGGCAAAACGACTATTGAAGTCCATCTTGTCAGTCTCGCAGCCGAGCAAGGTAAACGCGTTCTTGTCGTCGACCTCGATGAAGGCGATCTGTCGCAGTTCTACCCGCCTCTCGAAGACGGGGACGACACAACCTATGTCCAATCAAGCATGCTATTCAACGACGAATATAAGGGCTTGTATCCTCGCCAGGTCGCGGCAAACATTTGGCTAATCGAGGCCGATGTTCCATTGCTGGATGTTGACGACATGGATCTCAGCATCGTGACCAGGTTGAAAGAAGCGCTCGATCACTTCTCCGCTGATTTTGACCTCTGCATGATTGACACACCGCCCAACCTGCAACGCCGGATGATCGCCGCGCTCGCTGCATCTGACGCGGTGGTGTCGCCCTTCAATATCAGCGGCTTCACACTCGCTCGCATGCCCAAGCTTCTGTCCACTATCGAAGCTGTGCGTGAGCAGTACAACCCGAACTTACAGTTCCTCGGTTTTCTTCCAAACCAGATCAACAGCCGATCAACCAATGAAATTGACCTGTTGCCAAGCCTTCAGGAGAGCTATGGCGATGCCATGTTTCCGGTACATATCGTTCACCGGCCATGCATCAACTCGGCACTAGCTAGCGGCAATCCGGTTTGGTGGAAAGCGAAATCCGGTAGTCAGCGTGCTGCAGGACGGGAAATGAAATCTGCCTGTGCCGCTGTTCTTGAGAAGGTCTGGTCAATCTGAGGTAGATCACATGACGAAGACACCAAATCCTTTTGGCAGGGCCGTTTCTGCGACTGCCAAAAAGCTTTCGGATTTTCAGAAGAAACCGGCGCTCAATGATGGTGAAACCATCATCGGCGTCAGCACCGGTGAAATCCAATGCATCAAGCAGATTCGAAACCGTAACAATCCCGGCTTTTCCAAGGAGTCGCTTGAGGAGCTGGGCGACGACATAGAACAGAACGGACAGATCGAGCCTGCAATTCTCCGTCCCCACCCCAACCCCGAGTCAGGTTACAAATACCTGATGGTTGCAGGTGAACGCCGTTACCTGGCTTGCGAACTGAAAGGCATGTTGCTGAAAGCGGTTGTGCGTGAACTTACAGACGCACAGGCCAAGCGCATCCAGCGTTCAGAGAACGTACACAGCGAAAACCTCAGTCAGCTGGACATTGCACTCGCTCTGAAAGCCGACAAGGACGAGCTGGGCACCCTGCAGGCGGTTGCTGACGAATGGAACAAAAGCCTCAATTGGGTGGCGGAACGCATTGCTTACCTAGAAAACGTAACCAGTGACGGGGCCAGCCGTGAGGCAGTTACCAAGGGCATCACCGCGGATATATCGACCGTCAATGATCTAGGTCGCCTTGATCGCTTGGACAGCGCTGCAGCTGCTGACCTGCTACAGCGTGCAGACGCAAATCCAGATATCAACCTGCGGACAGAGGTTAGAACAGCGCTGCGCAACACCAAAGCCCTGCGCGTTCATGGCGGGTCAAAGACGAAGGCCAAACCCTCTGGCCCTGCCCTTCTTGATGATGAACTCGACAAACTGCGCGAGGCGAATACCGTCCTATCCGCAAAGGTTGAAACCCTGCAATCCGAAATCGACTATCTCAAAGCCGAGCTGGACAAAGCACGAGCTGCCCAGGCCGAGAACTGGAAAGCACCGGAATGAGTAGCCGAGTTGCTGACCAGGACCTACGGATACCCCCTGAAGAATTCGAACGGATCCGTTCAACATCAAAGATGCATGCCCGCAACCTCGATGTTGCTTATGAGCTGCTGGTCGAAGGCAAAGGCCTTGTAGCAGTTGCAAATGCACATGGACTCACCAAGCAACGGGCATTAGCCATTCGCGACAAAATTTATTCGGCCTACCTGATGAAGACCCCCGAAGGCTGGAAGTGCGCTCAGATCTGCGCACCCACCGACATGATCGATCGCTTCGTCAAGGAAGCCGACGCGGCACGAGTACGCTATTGGCAGATGAATTTAGACAACAAGGAATTGAAACCATGAGTAATGACAAACCAGTCACCATGAAAGAGCTGTCCGAAATCCTGCGCCCTCTATCCGAAGCGGTGAGCAGAATCGACCAATCCTTGTGGCTGATGGCTCAGCTTCAACTTGCCGCGGAATTCGAACCCGACCAAGCCCAGCGGCAGATCCATTATCAAAAACTGGCAGATGCAGAACTCGCTCACAAGAAAGCACGGGAAGCACTGACCGAAGCTCAGAACAACAAACCATTGCCTTTACCTGATGTTGGCCACACCGAGCTGGTGAAGCTGCACGGGAAGGAGAAGGCTGACGAACAGTACAAACCCGTGATTGATGCTATGGCGCAGATATCAGCGGCATCTGATCACCGCACGGCAATTGAAAATGCTGCGCCTGTACTGACAAGGCTTCGTGAAGCTTGGAAGCGCTGAAACAGCAACATGGTGCCCCTGTATCGTACGGCACAGGGGCAAAACCTCCGGGCCTAGCGACATCCTCACCCACTGCAGCGCCTGCACGAAAAAGCGAGTAATCAATGTGACGGGTTGCCCCTGCGAGGTGTGATCAGCCTGTCATATTTGGGTATATCTTAAGTAAGACGCGGCGGCGCTCTAGATCTGCCCGAACGATTCGATTTAAGTGACAACCTTTCTGATACACTCCGAAGAACACACCCAAAATGATACAGAGAGGCGCCCATGTTCGTCCGTGCTTACCTACGAGCCTCCACCGAGGATCAGGACGCCAGTCGTGCCCGTGATCAATTGGAAGAATTCGTAGCGAGCCATGGGAAGGTTATCGCTGCCAGTTACATGGAGAACATCAGCGGCACGCTTGCTGATCGGCCAGAGCTTCAACGCCTTCTAAACGATGCGCGCCGGGGTGACGTAATTCTGGTTGAAGCTATTGACCGGCTGTCTCGTATGAATGACCAGGACTGGCGGGCACTGAGAACCGCGATTGACAGTCGAGGTCTGCGGATCGTAGCCGTCGACCTTCCCACCAGTTACCAAGGACTCACTTTGCCGTCTGGTGACGAGTTCACTGATCGGATGTTGGCAGCGATCAACTCAATGATGACGGATATGATGGCGGCAATTGCACGGAAGGATTATTTGCAGCGTCGGCACCGGCAGTCCCAAGGCATCACCAAAGCCAAAGCGGCAGGGGTCTACAAGGGCAGACCGGCAGATCTGGAGCTGCGCAAGCGTGTTACAGAACTTCTTGCCGCTGGCTTGGGTATCCGAGCAATCTCCCGTCATGCAGCTTGTTCAACGACGACTGTGATGCGTATCCGTGACGAACTGATTAAGGCTTATCCAGTTGAGCCGGTTGGGAATGAATGACTAGCGAAGGCGCAGCCGGAGTCTGTCGTTCATTCTCAACTGGCCGCCGCCGGTCAGGCGACTTTGAGGGACTAACAGCCACTGCATAAGTGGGAGTCGTTAGAGATCATAAGAACCAGGAGATAGAAGCCCTTGAATTACGGGGCTTCCAGAGCATTACCTAGTTCACGAATTGAGCGAACCTCAGTTCATCTACTTTGCACCACCATAGCTCACTACCCGTGAGCGAACCCCCGCTCACTAACTGTGAGCTACGTTAGCTCACTGTATGAGCTACCCCCCCCATGAGCTACCCCTCGCTCATCCTTGCTCGTTATCCCTCATTTCTTGAGAGATAACGTGCAAGGATGCACTACCTATCGCTCACGACATGAGCTAAGATAGGTTCACCTTGTTCGCTATCTTCCAAATTTGCACGATATCGAACACGCTAACACAGCTCGCCGGAGGCATGATGGTTGATGATGAAGGAGAAGTCCGCGCACTGGTCCAACCGACACAACGCGGCACATGGGTTCAAACCGAAAGAGCTGGTCACGAAGCATGGGCGGCGCTCATCGCTCAAGCTCCGAGGGCTGGGCAACTAATGCACATCATCGTTCAGCACATGGACAAGTCCGGTGCATTGATCGTCAGCCAGTCGACCTTGGCCAAGATGATGGACACATCCATTGCGACCACAAAGCGCGCTATCAGCGTCCTGGCCAAGCACAACTGGATTCAGACAATCAGTGTTGGTGGACAACGAGGTGGAACGCTTGCCTATGTGGTGAACAGCCGGATCGCGTGGGCAGACAAGCGCGAAAATCTGCAGTACGCCCGCTTCAATGCCAGGGTGCTTATATCGTCCGAAGACCAAGCCGATCTCGGCAGTGACAAGCTAAAGCAACTGCCGACCATGAGCGATGGAGAAATCCAATTGCCAGCTGGCCCAGGTATGGAACCACCGGCCCAAGAATCGTTGGATGGTGTCGATCTGCCTGATATGCCCTCGATCCCGCATCACGGCAAAAACGATGTTTGAACCCTTGACCCACTAACGGCAATTAGGCGGAAACGAATCATGGCAGATAAGCGCGATGAGCTGACGAAGGCAAAAGGCATTACAGCTGATGTTGTAATGGAGATAAGCACTTATTACAGCGCCAAAGACATGCGCGGCGTACAGACTGGGCTTAGTAGCGCTGCCCGCGAACTTCGTGCCTTTACACAGAACAATTCACTCCGTGGACTGCTGGGCGCCAAGCTTTCCCTAGAGCAGCATGAACTGCTGAAAAATGCTGCTGCACTTCTGGATTCAATTAAGTACAACGTGGAGCACGTCAAAGAGAGCAAGGACCGCACTGAGAAAGCGACGGCGAAAAAACGTCAGTTATGGGAACGAGAAGCCGAGCAATTGGTTAAAACCCATTTCAAGCTGCCAATCAACACAGTAACCGAGCAAATGCGGGTGCTTGAACTATCCCTGATCGCTCAGGAGGTTTTGGGGCAAGCAATCTATATCAAGGATCATTTGCAACTTCGCAAATTGATGCAAGACGAACCACCAAAGTGGGGCAACCATTCTGTAGCCCAATGGCGGCGTAGTGAGGTGTCAAGCCTCTTGGCAGATCTACATTATGCCTTTCGTTCCTACCTAAGCTGGGATCTGAACATGACTCCCGGCGAGCGGTTGAAAGAGCTGGATCGCAGCCTAGAAGCAGCCCGCGCCGAAATTCTGGCCAGACCTGTGTCCGTAGAAACTCTGCGCATTTGGAACGACGAGCTAAAGAGCGCCGCATTCATGACCAGCGCGTTGCCCTCTACCGATAACTCTAGGCCCTGAAATGACGAAACCCGCAGCACGGCAATGCTTGCGGGTTTCTAGGTTTTTCGCGAAGGAGCAAAAATCCACGTCCTGAGTATACACCGGGTACGTGAGGTTTTACAGCGAACGGATATGCGTTCACAACCGGAAAGGTACTTACCATGACCATCATCAGATTCCACGAAAACCCCGCAGAGTATGCGCCGAGCTTCTTTTTCAATCATTGCGGCTCGATGCCTTGGAGCGGACGCCATGAATCAGAATTCAGCGGGCTTGAACTGATCGAGCTGTTCCAGTTCTGCGAAGAAGAGGGCCACCGTCAGGGCTTGAATGACGCCAACCAGGACCGTATTGGCAGCCGGGAACAAGCCCCTTTCCACCAAGACTTTATGGGTGGCTACCCGAAAAGTCTTTGGGAAAACGCCTATTGGCTCGGGGTTCAAACCCATGGCGACACCACACCGGCAGCGATAGAGCTGGAAATCCAGAAGGTCTTGGGCGCACCGGATACCAGCCGCTGGCTTCGCGACGCGCTAAACAGCGCATTAGATCGTGATTCGACCGACGCGACGAATGACGCCGAGTACCTGTGTGACTTGCTAACGCGGCGTACCAACGCGCTCTCACTGGCCAGCGAAGCAAATTGGGACGATCAGTAGGGGGCTTCTATGTCTGATCAACGATACGCCGTGTCCGTAGCACACGGCGATTCAGTCAAGCACTACAGCGAACAGTTCCAGACTCAGGCCAGCTATGCAGCACCATGGAAAGCGGTGCTGCAGAAAGCGCACAAGCAGGCAACTGTCAGTTGCCAATGCCCTGGCACTGGTTGCCGCCTCCTTGCTGTTCGGCACATGTCGGATAGCGATTCATTCCACCTTTCGCGTTATCCACGCACCGGCGCCGAACACGCCTTGGATTGCGTTTACTACTCGCCAGATCCTGATAAATCAGGCCTCGGCTCATACAGCAAAGGCGTGGTTGAAGAAACGTCCGAGGGTGATCTCAAGATCAAGCTCACCCTCTCGTTACGCAAGAAAGAGCCCGCAGACACTGGACAGGCACCCGAAGCCACCGGCAGCAGCTCGGCCAGCGGCAAAGCCACAAAACCGGCTATGACCCTACTCGGCCTGTTGCACTTGCTTTGGAATGAAGCCGGGCTCAATACATGGTCGCCGGGCATGGCAGGTAAACGCGGGTTGGGCCTCGTTCATAGCAGGCTACAGGACGCAGCAGATCGAATGCTTGCGTCGAGAATGCGGATCGGTGATGCGCTTGTCATTGCGGCGGGCTCGAAGGGGTTTCAATCCGAAGCCAACGAGCGGAAGGTCAAGAGCGCGATCAAGAACAACCGTCGCTTACTGGTGATCGCCCCGCTTGCAGGCCATACCGAAGACCGAGAAAAGACCGCAGCTCGCTACCTGACCATCACGGGTTTCAATGGCGTGCCTCGCATGTTCCTCGATGACGAGATCTGGTCGACCGTTGCTCGCCGATTCAAGCGTGAGCTGTCGGCCTGGAGGCAAGGTCGGCGGGTTATAGCGATTGTTCAGACCGATCAACCCACGGAGCCGGGTAAAGCACAGGCGCTCAATGTCGCGTTGATGGTGGTCAGTGACGAGTGGATCCCAGTGGAATCCTCTTATGAAGCGGTGATCGAGGCGAGGTTGCGTGAGGAATCACGCAGGTTCGTCAAACCCTTGCGATTCGACTCAAGCGAAGACCAGGTATTCCCCGACTTCTGGCTGATGGACGCCAGTGCCGGCACTGAATTTCCGATGGAGGTCTATGGCCGCTCCGATCCAAAATATCTGGCACGTAAAGAGGTGAAGGCCACCTACTACCGGACTCATTACGGAACGCGGTGGTGGGCATGGGACGCAAGCTCCGATCCGCAAGGCAACGCAATACCGGAATTCCCATCTGTTCGGACGTGATATTCATTTCTCGCACGCGAGAATTCTTGAGAGCCAAAACGAAAAAACCGCCCTAGCAAGCTAGAGCGGCTTTTCGTCACCAGACGATCCCTTACTGCAGATTGTCGTAATGATCACGAATGAACTCCCAAGCGGACTTGAGCATGCTCAAAGTCCTCAAGGTTGCCCAAACGTGGCTCAAAATACTTAGCATGCGCTTCATATTTCATGGCCTCCGTGTTGGCTGGCCATCCTTCCAACGCCTGTGCTGGCACTCAGCGCTTTAGGTACGAGTGACTGTATCTAGTGGAAGTACGACCGAGGGTTGGCCCTCCCAAAACATCCACCAGCACGGCTTTCTCAGGGCCGTGTTGGGAGGGGTGGTACAGCGAAATCTTTACGTCCAGCCCCTTCCACTTGATACTAATCGCACGTAAGCAGCGAGCATAATACCTGATCCGGCCAGCTTGGGAATGGCCTGTCGCCATGTTCTCGGCCAACAGATCTAAACCCCTAATCCCTAGAGAACGCTTGTAGAACCTTGTTGACGCTTGTGGAATCGTTAATTATGATTGTCCTCAGTGACTGTATCTAGTGGAACCGCTGGCCAGGTCTCTCAACCAGACTAGCAAAAAAGACCGCCCTTCTCAGGCGGTTTTTTTTTGCCTGCAATTCAGCATTTTACTGTCCACATCTGATCCCAACTGGTCATGTAGCTAGGGCTCAGTAGAGCCCTACGCATGCCCCTGTCCGGCGACAGGGGCACAGCTGCAGTGCGCAAGCAGTCATGTCCCCACCGCCTGTTGATCTTGTCCATAACGCTCATGAGCGCGTCAGTGCGCGCCGGTTGACTGGGCGTGAACAGATCTTGCGTGTACTCACCACGCTTTCGCAGATCCATCAACATGACCTCTGCTTTGCTGTACGCAAAGCCCGGCCTATAGATGCCTTCCAACGCACGTAGCGCGTGCTTCGTCAGCACGCGCACGTCATCTGTTGGGTAGTCGGGAATGATCGTGGCTGCATTGGCGTACTTCGGACCGTCGCCATGGAACGAGGTCTGTATGCCGATCCGCAGGCCACCGCACAAAGATCGCTGCTTGCGCAGCTTCTCAGCGGCCTTGTGGATATAGGTGGCCAACGCCTGGCCAAGCCCATCGATTGTGTGGACGCGCTGACCAAACATCTTGCTTAAGCAAATGGTCTGTTTGTCCGGTGGGCTTTGTTCCATGTCGATGCAGGACTCGCCGCGAAGCTCCCTGATCGTCCGTTCCAAGACCACTGAGTATTTGCGGCCCATTGTTCGCGGCTCAGCGAGGGATAGCTCCCACGCTGTTTTAATGCCCTCACTGGCCAGGTTATCGCGCATACGCCTGCCAATGCCCCACACTTCTTCGACAGGCATCCGGCGCAACAACCACTCAACCGCCTCCGGCTTGCGCAGGTCTACAACACCACCGGTTTTCTCTCGCCAGATCTTCGAGGCATATTGTGCTGCCTTGGCGAGCGTTTTGGTGTGGCCGATGCCCACACCGACTGGCAACGCGACCCACTGCAGCACGCGCGCCTGAATAGCCCGGCCCACGTCCACCAATGGTTCGCGCTGGTCCTCTAAGCGTACGAAGGATTCGTCGATATAAAGGAAAGATGTCAACCCATGGACATCGGTTTGGATGAATATTTGTCAGGGTTTAGATCAGGTGTCCGATGTCCATAGACCACACGCATTTTTCACAGAAATGGATCACGTGGTGTCCATGGCAAATACGCGAATTTTGTGGCGCCGGAAGCTAGCGTGACCAAGATGAGCCCGCTCCAATGGTCCAAAGCTCATCCAACCTGGTTGTATAACTGGGGCTCTTAAGCTCTCTCCTCATGCCCCATTCATGTACTACAGGGACGCTGGCAGTCCGCAATGTAGCTCGCCTGTTGGCGCTGACGCCGAATTGAACCAGTTGCCGATATGTCACTGACCCAGTCTGATTCCTCGAGAACCATTGCCAACGCTGGATTTCTGCTGCTTGGGGTGGGGCAGTCTTGCGCCAGCACGTGGGTCAGTTCTGTG
>DWHI01000003.1:0-10125 GCA_018247915.1 Butleria elwesi
CCGCACGTAGTCAGCATCACCGCGGATACCGAGATACTCGCCGTTCTCGCCGCGCACGTTGGCGGACTTGGTCGCCAGCACAACGTCATCGCGGCGATCCCGTATCGCCCTGCCCACCAACTGCTCGTTAGTGAATGGGCCGTACATATCGGCGGTGTCGAGAAAATTAATACCCAGATCCAGCGCGCGATGAATGGTGGCGATGGACTCGCCTTCATCGCCGCGACCATAGAACTCCGACATGCCCATGCAGCCAAGGCCCAGCGAGGATACTTCAAGCCCCTCGGATCCCAGTGTTCTCGTCTTAATGAATAACTCCTTTCTACGATACCTCAGTCTGACACCTTTGATTTGATCCATTCTGCGTCTGATACTCAAACGAAAACCGCCATGGCAATTTCCATGGCCCGGAAAACCTTAGCGTACGATTTTTCCCGAATTCTGCGGGCACCCCACATGCAACTCATAACTGAAATTGTTCACCCCGAGCTGAAATCCAAGCAGGGCAGAGTATTCCGTCGACATGCAGCACGGGGCATCGTGATGCGGGGTGAACAGATCCTGTTGCTGTTCACCGAGCGCTATAACGACTTTAGCTTTCCTGGGGGCGGCCTTGATGCTGGCGAGGACATTATCGTAGGTCTTAAGCGTGAGCTTGAGGAAGAGACTGGTGCACGCGAGATTCGGGTGCTCCAGCACTACGGTTACATCGAGGAGTACCGGCCCTACTGGAAACCAGAATATGACCTGATGCACATGACCTCGCATTTTTATGTATGCGAAGTAGCGTCCCAGCTAGAGCCAGTCAAAATGGAGAGCCACGAAATCGCTAATGGAATGCGACCTGTCTGGATCAACCTGCATGAGGCCATAACGCACAATGAAGCCGTGATGCAGCGTCACGAGTCATCGATGGGGCAATCAATTCTGCGCGAAACCTACATGCTGAGAAAAGTCGCTTCCGAATTGTTGATACCAATCAGCCTTTGAGCTGACTATTTGGCTGCCAGCGGCAGATCCTAGCTCTGCTCGGCCAACACCTTGTTTCGGAATTCACTGGCGCGACTGATGGAAACGCCGGCGAGTTTCGCTAACAGGCCAATAGGGATGAGTCCGATCAGATGTTGGTACCGGACCAGTTTTGAAACCCGCTGATATGGGGTCGCCCCTAGAAACTTCTGCCGCTGTTCTACAACGGCGAAGGGCACGCCCACGGCGCGGCTAATCTTCGCCGTTGACATCGATCCGAACAGAGATTCGAAACCGAGCCACGGACCGACATAGTTTTTTAGCCGGGGCGTTGCTGGTTCCTTGGGTAATGGTTTGGCAGGGGGACGCCCTAACGCTTCCCGCCAGTTTCGAACCGTTGTTTTTGAAACGCCTGCGAGATCGGCCACGTCCTGGTCATGCACGATGCCCAAGAGAGGCTTGTAGGGACGCAACGGATGGATGACCGGGAAACGCTTTGGCTTTGGGAGTGAGGGCGGTCCCGGCTTGGCCTTGACCCCTAAAGATTTGCGGTATTGATCAACGCTGTAGGCTGAAACCCCGCAAAGACGCGCTACAGAGCGAGTCGATTCTATGCCCAGCAAATGCCGTAAGGGCTCGATTGCTACTCTTACATTCCAAGCATCGATGCCGAACAGCTGACGCCGGTAACGAATTTTGCTCTTTTTCGTACCGACAAGCTGAGCTAAGTCCTCGTCTTTCATGGTCCCCAGCTTGCAGTCATACCACCTGGCCTGGCCTATATTCTTCCAATCAGCCATAAAATCCTGTCATCTAAATGCGAAAGGTTCCGGCAATACCGGAACCCATATTCTCATCACAATTCAAAAAATCATCTACACGCCTGATTTACCTAAGCCTGCTCCGTCCAGTGCGGAACGCTGTTTGCGTTCCAGCTCCTTACCGTCCAACACCGTGCGCGGCTTGATCGACTCGTTACGCTGACGCTCTCGCGCCTGCTGCAATGACAGGGCTGTGGTTTTGTCGTAACGGTTTGCAATGGCGGCAGGCAATCCGGCTATTGAGTCCGTATAAATGCGTGCTTCGTGTCGTGCCCGACTGATGGCCACGTACCAAAGGTTTTGTGAGGTTGTCAGGCTTTTAGTGTTGATGGAGATCATCACTCGATCATTTGTAAGACCTTGGGCGCTGTGAACGGTGGCGGAATAGGCGTGTTCCAGATGCAATGGCCGATTGGTTGGGAGCGCTACTACCCGTTCTGGGGTGCCGTCTTTCTCCTTGAGGGATGCCAGCTCGATGACGCCGTTGGCGTTCCCAACAACCCGCATTCGGTCGCCGTTGGTGAGATCCAGTTTTTGATCATTACGGGTGATCCGCACCAGATCGCCAACGGAAAATTCCGGCTTCTCAAGGTTGTAGACGCTGAGTTTGGTCAACTTCCGAGGATTGAATTCAACGCGGTTTCCGTTCTTGTCCTTCACCACCAGCACATTTCCGGGCAAGGCCTGGTCAACGGTGTACAGCTCCCCTCGGGACAGGCCAGCCCTTATGTAATCCTTCTCGGGCTGTACGATCATTCCCTTTTTGTAGCTTGGAGCGTACCGGCGTTCGGCTTGTGTGGTGTCGACGCGGTTGAGCGTAGGCAGCTCTTTTCCGTTGCCTACGAGTCCAAGCGACTCCCTTGTCATTGCGTTGATCTGTTTGCGGTCCTTGTTCGTACCGGCGACGATCAATACCTCTTTACGTTCTTGCGGCGTCAACGACATGTAGTCACGAACGATGGCTTGGTGCCGTTGGCCAGGTTCCCGGAGTTCTTCAACATGATTGACATGCTCAAGTGATTTTCCTGGGTTGCCATCAGCCGCATGCTGAACAGCAATTTTTAGTTCTTGGTTCTTCTGTCGCTGAATTTCCTTGATCCGCGCAGTTTGCATACCGTTTTGCTGCAACTGGGCGAATGGTTTGCCAGCCTCGATAGCTTCCGTTTGTTTGGTGTCTCCCAGCTGAACCAGTCGGGCGCCGGACTGCTCGATGATTCGCATCAGCTGCTCCATCTGGCGAGCGCCGACTACACCAGCCTCATCGAGGACGACGATTGTCCGCTCGTCCAGCTTCTTGTCTTTGGTATGGAAAAAACTAGCGAGTGTGTGAGCGTCAAGCCCTTCGTTTTTCAGTGCGGTTACTTGGTTGCCGTAGGGGGCCAAAGCAACGACACGGAAAACCGCATCGGTCGTTGTTGACCGCTCTGTCATGGCGTTGTTGACTGACTCGATCAACTTAACAGCGCGATCAACTGAGTAGGTTTTGCCGGTGCCTGCGTCGCCCTGGATGCCAACGAACCGGTTGCTCGTACTGACGATCACTTCCACGGCCTGGTACTGGCCTGCGGAAAGTGTTGAGCTCTCCAGTGCTTTCGCTACCTGCTCTTTGCTCAACAGCGGCGCGACTTGGCCACGTCCGCTGCGCTCGATAGCGAGAATCGCTTTTTCCCGTTTCAACGCCCGTTGAGTGGTGTACCGTTTTTCGGCTTCAACCAATGAACCACGATTGATAGCCATCTTGACGTACTGCTGGGCTTCCTTTTCGCTCCAGCCCTTTTGTTCTTTCAGCAATGCGCGCCACCCTGCAGGTGACAGCGCTGCACCATCCTTACCAGTGGCCATCCTGTAGGTTGGTGGAGACTCGATCAGTGTTCCCTGTTTCACCAGACGCTTGATTTCATCGTCTACTTCGGACGGCGAAGCCAAGCCAACAGCACGCCGTAGTGCCGCTGTGCGCAGATCTGACTCGCCGACAACCTGCTCACGTTCGGTCAAATGGTTTATGGCGTATTGCACCACTGCCTGGCCTGCGGTGATCCCTTCCGGCAGATTGTGTTCTGCGTGGATACTCTCTGAGCGCCTGCCGTACTCCTGGTTATCAAGCTGACTGCGGCCGCCGAACTCGATACCTAGATCTCTCGCCTTGGTGACCCAGTATTCTTTGACCAAATGGCGGTCGCGCTCGTCTTTGCGTGGCCTGGTGGCCATCGCAATGATCTGCTTTTCCAAGGCCGTGGCGTTGCTCCGTGTTTTGCCGTCCTTGGCCAACGCTTCCTCGATCACCTTGGCCCGACTCGAAAACGCCTCGATCTGGTCCCTCGAAATATGGGCCAGCTCGAAATTCCCGTCTTTGTCCAACACCCGGATTTCATAGCCCAGCTCGCGCAGTTCCTTGGCCAGCTCGCCCTTGTACATGGCGTCGATCTGCGGTTGGATCTTGAAAATATCGTCGTTGTGAATTGCTCGCCATTTACCATCCTCACGCCGTGTCGCATTCATGACTACGGCGTGGGTGTGCAGCTGAGGATCCTTGGCGCGGCTGAGTTCATGCCGAAATTTCCCGATGATCAGATTGCCCGTTCGTTCGAGCATGGACTTGCCATGTTCCTTTCGGCGGGCCTGCGCCAGTTTCTCCACATGCTCCATCGCTTTGGTCACTGCGCGGTCGTGCGCCGCTACTACGTCCTTGTCACCGGCGATCAGGGCCTGCATCGAGACAGATTTTGGAGCTGAGAAGGTCAGGTCCAAACCCATCCGACGATTACCTGTTTCCTTATCGAAGGTCTTGGGCATTACCTCGCCGTTCGGGAGCTTTCCGTCAAAAAGCTTGGCCAGCTCCTTCTGGTCAATTGGCCCCGCCAAACCTAAAAGCTCGGCGCCTATCCCCTGCCACTCGCCGGGGGACTCTTTTGCGTAGTAGTCGTCCGCAGCTGTGTAGTATCCAGCTGCCGCGTACTGGTTGCTCCCCTTGATAGAGGTAACGTTGAACATGGCTACCTCGTTATGCTGCTGCTTGACCGGTAAGCATGATTGCCTGGGCACGCTCTTTGTAATCGATGTACGGCGTCTTCACCTTGGTGATCGGGAAGTCTTCACCGAATTTCACATAGGCGACCAGATCCGGAAGGTTGGAGATTTCAGAAGCCTGAACCACCGGTTCATCCCGCGTTACTTCCTCGGTCCTGGTCAACTTGCCAGCGGTGTACGATTTCCGCCAACGCTTCACATCGTGAGAGCCGAGGATTTCGCTGGCCATACCTGCGTTCTTGGCGTTCGCTGCAGCAAGGATGACGTAGTTTCGGAAGCACGACAGCAGCGTTTCCGCATCGTCACGCCCGTAACTGGCGTTGAGCTGGGACCAATCCTGCAGACTGCCGACCATACGCAGACCGTGCTTCCGGCCTTTTGTCGCCGCTGGAACAAAGCTCTCCAGTTTGCCTAGGGACTGCAGCTCGTCGAGGAACAGCCATAGCCGTTTGCCTGTCATCGGCTCAGAGCTGAGGATCGTGGCGCAGATGGTGTCAATCCACGTGGCCACCAGCGGTTTCATGGTGTCCCGCATGTCCTCCCGCCAAGTGATAAACAGATTGCCGGCATTCGGATCGTTCACCCATTTATAGATGGAGAATTCACCCTTGCTCATGTAGCGCAGGGGTCGAATGTACTTGTTCATCATGAACTGGATGCTCGCGATAGCCTTCTCTGCGTTGTCGCGGAAATAGCCCTCGGAGTCAGTGTTGGCCAGGAAGGCGCGGATGGTGTCGCCATCCTCCCGCACCAGCAAGTTCACCAGCGTATCTTGGTCCGGGTTGTTGGTTTCTTTGAGCTTGCGCATGGTGTCGGACAGTACGTCGCGAGCGTACGCGCACCATTGCTCATCACTCGGATCGACCTGGGGCGGAATTATCGACTTGGCCATCCGGTTGAAGTCATGGATGCCACGGATCTCGTTGAAGATCGTCCACCCTACCGAGCGTTCATCGAAGGGGTTGAGAATGCTGTCCCCTTTGAAGCTGAATTTTGAATAGAACGTACCGTTCGGGTCGACAACGGCCAAGCGATCACCCCGCTTCAATGCCGAGGCGATCATGCCTTCCATGGTCACCGACTTACCGGCACCGATGGACGCGCAGATCATTGTGTTTCGATCTTCAAGGTGCAGAGGCATAGGCAGCTTGCCAATCATGATCGGCTCAGACTTGGCCAAGCCCCATTTTTTACGCTCGCGATTGGTCTTTTCGTTACGGCGGCGCACCTTTGCCTTGACGGTGTGCCAGTTCTTTATCTCCGAACCCCGTAGAAATTCCTGGTACTGCTCGCCTCGAAACCCATCGTCACAATATTCGTACAGGTAATAAACCAGCGAAGCGGCTACCGCTGACGTGGCAATTGTGGCCCCCAGTACAATCGGGTTGTGCCAGCCGTTGTGAAGCGTTTCTTTGAACGCTGCTGGGAATGGCGTCAACGGCATCTGTGCAAAATAAACGCCTGCTGCCCATCCAGCGATCGGCAAACCGAAACCGGCTGTCATCACTGCAGAATCGACTTCTCTTTTATGCATTGTCCTCTCCTGATAGACGTTCGATATCACTGACCAGCTCTGGCAAAAGCGTATTGATCAGCTGATCGGCATCGGCCAGATGGCTGAGTTCGGCACGCAATTCGTTGACCTTTCCTTGCTGTAAACCTTGGCGCAGCAAGTAGACAGCAATGGTCAAAAGCGTTCGATTTTCCGCTTGTGCCTGGCTGACGTTTTCGAGCAAACCAAGCATGCGTTGCTGATCAGCCCAGCTGTCCAAATCGGTCTGTCGGCCCCCCGATTTTTCGTTGGACAGAGCTCTGTCACGCACGTAGGTGGACAGGTGTTTATAGCCTGCCAACGCTGCCGCTTGCTCAAGGCGAGCCTCTTGGTCGTCGTTCAAACGTATGGGAAGTGTCTTCGCCACGGTGTTCCTCTCTGAGCCCAAAATGGGACATATTCAGGCTAACGATAACTGCCGAAACAGTGTATAGCAAATGTAATACACAAAAAGCTTGATTTTGCTGATCTAGACTGTACTTTTGTAATACATATGTATAGCGCATAAAAACACCACTTTTTCTCTGCAGGCCGCGCACAGCGCGGCTGTCACCTCCCGCTAGGGGGGTGCGTATTGTGTATTGAGACTTTGAATTGAGACTTTGACCCTGTTAAGGGGAAAAGTTGAAGCTCTTGTTAAGGGCGTATCCACTAGCCAGGCCGAAGGCCGTAGGGGGGTAGCACAGATGGTATGCAGAAAGGGTGCTAGAAGAGAGCAGGAAGAGTGCAACTTGACTACAGGTAGGGGGCGAGTAAGATGCACATAGAGTGCAATAGGGGTGCAGATAGGGTGCAAAATGACCGACAAAGATCTAACGAATGCACTGATGGCGGTAGGGCCTGAGTCAAAGGCAGCGAAAATACGCCAGGTGATGCCATTGATTGAGCAACAACTAAGCGCGGGTGTACGTCGCCAAGTGATCCTGGATGTGTTGAAAGAACAGGGGATCGAACTGAGCATGGAGACGCTGAAAAGTTACCTGTATCGGTATCGAAAAGCGCAACGACAAAAACCCGCGAAACAGACCAAAACGACAAGCCCAGTGCCAAGCATGCAGCCTGTGATTGAGCGCGAGGCATCAGAAAATGACGGAGGTGTATCGTACGATACAGACTTAGATTCGAAGGTCAGTCAAACTGTCCCCTTGGGGCCGAGTGAGCTGAGCAAGATTATGAATCCTGGGGATGATCAGAACGCCACAGATCTGGCCATGTATGAGAATGCAGGCCGTCGAAAAAGGACGCCAAAATGAAAATCGCAGTAGTCAATTTCAGCGGTAACACCGGCAAGACCACCTTGTCCGATTCGCTGCTGTCGCCACGCATGGGCGGCGTACGTTTCGCAGTAGAGACGATCAATGCCGGCGCATCGGATGATGCCGCCGAGATCGAGCGGCTCAAGGGTCGCCAGTTCGGTGAGTTGTCGGAAATTCTCATGACGGAAGACAACGCCGTGGTCGACGTTGGAGCATCCAACGTCGAGGATTTTTTCAAGTACATGGGTCAGTTTGCAGGCTCCCACGAAGAATTCGATTACTTCCTGGTGCCCACGGTCTCCGAGAAAAAACAGCAAGCCGACACGATCAACACGATCAAGACGTTGGCCGCGCTGGGCGTTCCGCGCAGCCGGATTCTGGTGGTCTTCAACAAGGTCGAGATCGACGACGCGGACGACTTGCCACACACCTTCGCGGCGCTGATGGGTTTTCACGAACTGGAGAAGAAATTCACGCTCAAGCGTGATGCGGTGATTTACTCGAACGAAGTGTTCGAACGCCTTCGGGCTTTGAAAACCAGCATCGCCGCTGTGGTGCAGGACACCACGGATTACCGCGAGCAACTGCGAGCCGCGCAAGACGATGCCGCAAAGGAACAGGCCAAACGGATGATCTCTGTGCAGCGCCTGGCCAAGTCGGCCTGGCAAAACCTCGATCAGGTGTACGCCACGCTGTTTGGAAAGGGGAAGTAATCGATGGCCAAGGACGCTACGACAGCGCGTGAAGCGATGGTCGGGCAGATGATGGAAGATTTCGACGCGCTCGTCCGTCGCCTGGAACAGGTCGACGGCGAGTTGGCGGCGAAGATCTCTGAGGCCGTGCGCGATGGCACGGGTAAGGCTCTGCTCCAGTCGCAGATGAACTTCGAATCCATGATGGAAAAGGAGCGCAATGCCCTGATTCTTGCCGGGCGCGAAGCGGTCGCAAGGATCGGTAATGAGATAAACCGGAGTTCAGCCAATCTGATCACGGCGCAAGCGCAGCACCGCGCCGTGGGATTTTGCGCAATGCTCATCGGCGCCGGTGTGGTCATCGGCGCACTTCTCATGGTTGTAGGCCAGTTGCTCGGGCTGTTCGGTTGATCGAGGGGGCACGCCCCCTTTTTTTTGGGTGTATCCTGTATCGTACGATACAAGATATGCTTCCCCACGAATTACACCCGCCCCGCCGCTGGTAATCAGGCTTTGGGGGGGTTCTCGCATGCGAGAAAGGAGTCCTTATGTCAGCTACGCCAAGTCAGCAGCTTTACGAAGAAATTGAAGGGGCCTACGACTGGTTCAATGAAAAGTTGTTTGGCGGGCAGTTGCCCGGCTGCATCTTCACCCTGCAGCGAAAAGCCAACACGTTTGGGTATTTCTCACCGTCGCGTTTCCTGCGCCGGAACGGCGCGGGAAAAAGCGACGAGATTGCGCTCAACTGTGCGTACTTCGCGCATCGGCGGATCGATCAGACGCTTTCCACGCTTGCACATGAACAGGTTCATCAGTGGCAAGACCACTTCGGCACGCGATCACGAAGCGGCTACCACAATCGCGAATGGGCCAACAAAATGAAGTCCATCGGACTGATGCCGTCCGATACAGGTGAGCCAGGTGGTAAGCAATCCGGCCAGCAGATGACGCACTACATCATTGATGGGGGGCCATTCGCTGTTGCATGTCAGGAACTGATTGAACAGGGCGGCATGCTTTCTTGGATTGACGTGGTTACCCAACGGGTGGCCATGTCAGCTACCCAGCTTTATGGGCCTGATGGAAAACCCGTCGAACAGCCTGTGACTGATCCGACGATAGACATACTGGCGCTAACCTCGGCGGGGTTGCTGACTCCTGCCACAAACCCCGAGGATCCGAAGAACAAGCGCAAATACACATGCCCGAGCTGCCATTTGAATTTGTGGGGTAAGCCTGGTTTGAGCGGTCGCGTGCAATGCGTCGACTGCAAAGTGCTGTTCGTGGATTCAAAAGAACTGGTGGAAGTCCCTGCAGATCCATCACCCAGTTGAGCCGGTCGCAAATATCTGACGTTTCAGAATGAACGTCAGTTGATTGCGGCTGGCCGCTGCCGGTCAGGCGACGTATGGGCTGCGGATCCAAGGGCGCAGCTCTTGGTCGCCGAAGGCCGCTTTTGCGGTGCAGGAGCTCACGCATGAAAAATCGTCCAGCGAGCGAGGCCCAACAAAGGCCAGAGCGAGCGGTGCAGTTATCCACGGGCCAGGCGCGCGCTTTGCCTGGACGGTGGGTAACTGCAGGACGATTTCCTGAGTCGGGCGCAGATCTCGGACGTGAGTTGCTGCAGCGCCCGGCCGCAAGGCCGAATGGTTTTAAATCCGACCGGGAGGTCGGCCAAGGTAAAAGCCTGTGCCGTACGTTACAAAGGAAGCGGAGCGCGCAGGCCGAAGGCCGGAGGCGTGAGGATGGAAGCCCGAAGGGCCAAGACCTGGCGCGCTTTTGGCCAGGGCTTGGTTCACGACAGCCGC